>CM050166.1:215935498-215967998 GCA_027410445.1 Discoglossus pictus | reverse complement strand
ACATTTTTATAAAGATTCTAAATATTTTAGTAGCAAGAGAAAATATGAAAAATAAACATAAGATATATTATTTATATAGTACGATTCACATGGATGATATGTTTCATGTAAACCTTCTGCTAGTTCTTGTTGGCTGCCCTACTGATGGATGGGATCAGGTTATGAAATAATTGCTTTGTAGATTGTGTTATCTGCTCCCTGTACATTTTACAGAGGTCTTCAAAGAAATCCATCAGATTATAAAGCAAGGTAAATAATATCTATAAAAAAAACTTACACTGCATCAGAGTTTCCATAATGTTGTAAGTAAAAACTCATTACTTTCTCATCTTTGACATCAAGCTAGAAGATATTCTATACTAGCAGTATCTATTTCTTGGTCTCGGTCTTCCCCAAAACGACTAGTTACATGGTTACAACTGGAAATACATAGGTTAATTGAGACCAAATAGGAATACAGCATAAAGGACCAAAATATACTGTATGTATGTATGCACATACATATTTTTCCCCTTAACTTTCATTTACTTTTACATTGGTATGAGAAAAACCCCATTAAATCTACCTGTGATATTCCCTGGAACAGTTTCAGTATCACCTGTTCATTACAAATTATCAGTCTTATTAAGTTGTGATTTGGCCAATTGAATAAGGCTCTATATAAGCACAGAGTATATATTTTTTACAGACGTTTTTAGTTAGTGAACTTCCATATAAAAGCAAGGTCTTCACGAACTAAAAACTTCTGTAAAAAAATATGCTCTGTGCTTTAATAGAGCCCTATTCAATTTGCCGAATCACAATTTAATAAGACTGTTTGGGCCTCATTCAATTGTGATTTGGCCAATTGAATAGGGGTCTAAATAAGCACATAACAGATTTTTTTAAAAGAAGTTTTTAGTTAGTAAGCATCTATCCAAAAGCAAGGTTTTCACTAACTAACATCCAGTGTACAGATATACACTGGATGTTAGAAACTGCTCCTGCCCGGCCCAATACATATTTTAAGGTTGTGTTTTTAACAAAATATATTCTAATTCGTTGATACATATTTAATGTGCCGTTAAAGGATCACTGTAGTGCTATACTTCCAATATGCTCTGTTCAATAACTAGAGCTATAGTTGATAATTAGTAAGAGTATTTAATGTTAAAAACATAATAATTGCATGCAATATTTCATACATCACTAATGGAAATCTCAGCCTACAATCCCCTTCTGGTTTAAGAACATTTTTAGTTAAATGGACATGCAACACAATCCTAATTTCATGCATTTAAAAAAAAGAGTCAGCTTTAAATTTTACCATTTTTATTTTCCATAAAACTTCACTGAAATGTACAAGAAATACACAGAGCATATATCCATCTGTAGATTTCATTGGCAGACAAGTATGTCACCAACAGTTATACTACTGCTCATTGGCTGAGAGGGGTAAGCCCCCAAAACAGTTAAACATTTTAATATTTTGTTAAACTTTGAGAGCTTCATTTGAAAAATAAATCACAACATTTTATGTTATCCAATACCCCTTTTCAAATGCAACAAAGTAAGAATGCTTCAAATGACCATTTAGGCAGCTCTATCAAGGCAATGGCTACCTGCCATGATAACTAAATTCATCTATTTTTTTTTAATAAAGAGTAATAATGAGTACATTAAAAACCTGTATTTTTTACTTTATACAACTATTTTAACAAATAATAAATCTAGCACTTTAATGTTTCTGACAGAAGTGAACCCAAATTTCCAGTATACTCTTTTAAATTATTGCAATTTACTTGCCTATGCCTTGACAACTATAGTATGTAAATTGCTCCCGCCTGTCTATCGAGGTATTTCCAAATTCTGTTATTTTTAGCCTTACCAAAATAAAAGCAAACACATTTGTAGAGAAAAACTGTGATGCCGTGCCCCTTTCCCAAGACAGTGTTGGACGTACCTGCTTAGGTCAGATCATTTCTGTTCTGCTTTGTTCTACAAGAGCTGATGAATTCCATTGCATGCCTCAGTAGACGAGTCATTGTGGGTCAGAGCTTGCAGTGAAGTGATAGACCAAATGTTACAATCTTCTAATATACCGTGGGACACTGCCAGGGATTTCAAACACAACCACTTATTTCTATATAATTTGGCTAGCAAGTCAAGAAACTATTAAAGAGTCCCACACAGTAGCAAGTGGACCTGATGTTTTATAGGCTGGAGTTGGTAGACTTTGAAAATGGAGGCAAACTAAAGCAAAGAGCGGAACAATACAACTGTTTATTATACAAAACATTGCGTAACTTGGCACTGGTCATTAATAAAACAGTCACATTCAAGGATTTAAAAAAAGCAATATTCAGTATTAAACTCACCTTTAAGATTTCAAGTTAAGCAGATGCTGTTCTTTACCCACTACAAGATCCAATGAGGACTGGCTTTATCTACACTGCTACATTTTTCAGTCACAACGTAAAATCAACACAATGCTGCCCATTGGCTAATGCTTGATATTTTTTAAATGGCTTTCTTGGCAACAACCTCTTTGGATGGGGCAGACATATAAAAATGATTTGTTTGGTCTCTTATCCAACTAGATTGATTAATGGCATTTAGACTGATCTCTCTGCCAGATCCCCTCTTGGGGCGTTTATCAGGGTGAAGGCAATAGATAAACTGGGGGATAAAGCTTTGACATTTTAAAGAAATTATTTTTATATTGAATATTGATTGCTTTTATACATCATTAAATAGATTTTTGTAATGATCGATGTACAATTAATACAACTAGTCCTTAAAGATGTGTTTACAGCACCTTAACTATTTCATTTTAGTACACTAGTTATTAAATACCTTTAGTTGTTAAGGTAATGTTGGTAATGCTTTAGTATTTGCACATTTCATGGAGACAAAATAAAATGCACTACCAAGTCGCTTGAAATAATTACAGATTATTGAAGAGAACCATGACCTTTGGAGTATGAAAGTTCAACTCTAACATAATATATCCAATATTTATGTATTTGAAAATCGATTCTGAGAGAAAATAATTAGTCAGGCAAAATGACATAAAGCTAGTTTTTAATTAGAACAAATAAAATGCATCTTAATGCCTCTGTATGAATTATACCTGTTTTATATAAAAGAGGCGAGCTTTCATTTCTTCAGGAGCAGAGCTGATAGTTATTATTAACTTTTATTTGTAAAGCGCCAACATATTCTGTAGCACTATACAAGGGTTACAATATTAACACACTGCAAAGAGTGGAGGGCCCTGTCTTTGAGCTTGGAATGAAAAAAATGTTTTTTTGTTTTTTTTTACCAAAGCACCCTACAAGATAGAAAACTCAGACTTACAATTTAAATATTTAACATTTCGACTCCCTGCTTTTGAGCATGTGTGGGGAAGGGGTAGGCTCCTTCTGCCTCCTCACCCAGACCTACTGCCACTCTTCAGTGTGTGAGCCCAAGCTATTAGAAAGTGTTGAAGTAAGGTAAGGTGAAACATTTTATGTCATGGTTTTATGTTCATGGCTAACACACACAAAATGTGGTCTTTTGAAAAAAGTATAATGTATATAAAAACACGGTTTAATCAATTTGTGTACTACGCATTGTGTTTATGTTAGGAAAAAGACAATTTATTACAAAAAAAAAATCTGCTTTTAACTGTATATCTGCTCAAACTAAGGTAAATTAGTAAAAGTGCTGACATGTCATGTAAAATGCTCCTCAGAGATTTTTTTCTCAACAATCTGGAAGGCAGAAATTACAGAGTATGCCCAAGGATGTATCATAATTATGCTGTCATTTTCAAGTGAGGGTAATTGTTTTAATAAAATAGAACTTATACGCTGCATCAACCTAAATTTCAAAACTGGAGCTGTGTCAACTAGATGTCAGGCAACTGTACGACAACAAAAAATTCCTTTTAGACTAGTTTCTTAAAAGGGACATAAATAAACATATTAAAGGGACACATTACTAGAAGCTCTTTTCAGTATCTGTAAACTACGGGAATGATAGTAAAAAAAAAAAAAAAATCAGAGTTACTTTTACACCCCCCCCCCCCTCATGCAATTGCACAGCAAATCCCTATACACACTCATTAGCCTAGGATCACAGTTTAAGTTTTATTTTACAGAAGCCGCAAAGGAAAAATCAACCTAGATAGTGGCAAGTATAAAAAGATTTTTGTACCCACATCAGTTCCAGGAGCAACACATTAGCATTAGGATGCCATTAATGTCTGTGGCTTTGTTGAGTATTGCACACACTGGTAGCTGTACACAAACACACACATAGTGCATCATATCAAATGCGTATCCGGCTTTATCTTACTTATATGTCAACTGCCCTCCTCCCCTTGCGATTCATGTTCTTTGAAGCTGTAATTTGTCTAAACTCAGGAAACTATTAACATCAGAATTGGGTTAGAGAGGCATCTGATTTTGCTAATTATTATTTTAAGCAAATCTGTCAGCCTCCTACTGTTTTTCTACAGCCATGCGCATAGTAATGAATGAAAGCGAAGGAATGAGATGTGCTAAGAGGGACCACCAAGGCTTGGAGCCCGAGAGCATGGGAGATTACTCTGACAAATAGCACTGTTCATACAAATACAGCTCGGCTTGTGCACAGTCAGGAATAAATCCCATCCTTGTTTCAGTATTTAGTGCAACACAGCAAAGGATTGCTGCTTGGTCAATAAAATGATGCTTTCATTAATGAGAAATTCAGCAGACATTCAATAAACAAGCATTTAGAATACACACATACTGTATATTGAAATAATGAAGATTGATATTTTGCTCCATTAAATGTATAACAGCATGAAAAGCTATGTAATAACATATTTCAACCAACCAGAGAAGGGTCTTGCTTTTTCCATTAGTCTATTCCTTATGGCTTACAATAATGTCATGGAATTTAGTTTGTATATAACTTCTTCTCTAGTTTCCGGTCTTACACAGTATTGATTATCATCACTAGAACAAGACAAAATGTTGCTCTATTTCTATGCAAACATTATTTGAGCTGTTATAACAGAACAATAGCATAGGTGAATATATGAATGCCCAGGTTCCAAGAATGCAGTGTAATAACTGTATTTCTTGGAATTCTGAGCAGGAAACAGGTCTTTTAACTTGTTTTAGACATTCAAATGTGAACACAAATGTACTATTTATTTGCTGTATGGTGGAGGGCTTTTATCGCTCTTTTGCCCACCATAAATGAAATAAATGTTTGGAGAAAGAAATTTATCAAAAATGGACATGGCTAAGAGAAGGGACATTTTGGCAATTAAGTAGGGAGAATTATCAATCAATATTTGAGAACATATGTAGTGAATGCTATTTAATGTGGTATGCCTTTTGGTTTTTCTGAAAATTTAGAGTTTTTAGACAGAGTTCATTGTTTGCCTAATGTCAAGAGATGCAAAAATTATAATTGTCAAGTCTCTATTAAATAATTCGATAAAAAAATTGCACCGAGGAGGATAAGAATTGAAACATGTAATCCTTCTGTAGTTTCAACCATGTGAAGAAGCAAATTCCACTAAAACGTACTGTTTATATAAAAAGAGCACCTTTTGAAATGTTTAAATACTTAAAAGTTACAGACCCTGCATAAATTGTCAGCTACTCCCCAATGTTTGAGAGCAGGAGTTGCTGTTGGAAGCTCCATTTCTGTCACTGACACTTAGAATGCAGAGCTGATTAGGTCAACATTTTAAAACCAAAGACAAGAGACAACCAAGCTACAGATTGAGTTATAAACTGGCATTTATATTCATTGGTCTGTGATCTTCAGTAGCTCACATTAAGTAACAAAGACACGTACTATAATTTTTACACATATATTTGTACTTTTATAAATGTACTGCTGTAAATAATTTATAAATAATTTATGATTTATATACAACTTTTATTCTAAAATACTCTTATGTGGGTGTCAGTGTTTTTTTTAGCTTTGTGGATAGTCAGGAAAATTAGGTAAATCAGTGTATGCTTTGAGCAGTAGAGAGGGTTCTGTGGACTGATCCAACTCTTTGACTGGTCCATGAACCCATCCTTTCTCCCAACTACTGTAATCCTTCAAGCTAGGGACATTCAGCACTTCTAGTATACTGAAAGTACAGAATTTATTTCCCTTCAGAAATAAAAAGAAAGCCCTTGTGCTAGTTTAAAGGAAAACAAACCTACATAGTACAGTTTAAAAATATAGCTCAAGTCCCTATATGTTCAATAGGATTTACAATTTTGAAAAGTTTAGGTAGCAAACAATTCTGTCTGAAAACAATATATCAAAAAGAGAAAGCTTTGCGGAAAAACCTGGCAGCTCATTACTGTCTGGGAATTAAAAAAGGTGTCCGGAAGATATGTTTAAGACAGTGTATAATTCCCAATGATTCTTCAAAGAGGAACTAGGTAAAAAGGGCTGCAGGCTAAGCCCAAAAGTGCCATAGCTCTAAAGAAGGAGGTTTTAATTAATGTTTCCAATGAAGTGAACCAAGCTTTAAACAACATTCAAAGGACATCTTCAATCTAAAATTCATGACAGGAAGCAACTTTCTGATTCTGCTTCCAGGATTTCAATTATTATTTCTAATACAACATGCAAAATTGATTTTATTCGACTTTAATGCAAAGTGGCGCTTTTACTTGCTGTACGCGATGTTTAGACTTTTTTTTTTTAATCTTTTATTTGTTTTCTTAGGAAAACATTATGGTGGTTACCTAGTGTTCTCACCACTCTCCATATTAAACTTTAAACAGTTCATCTTGGTTTACATGACTTTAATGGATTGAAATCTGACAAATCTCTTGGTAATAACCGTCGCCTATGATTGTGAAGATGAAGAGAAGGAACACATAAATACAGTCTCCGACGTAGAAACATGTCAATCTGACATTTGCAGGGAAAAACCTTAGTGATAGAAAGTATTTTCTGTCTGAGAGATTCAATGTATAAAAAAAAAAAAGTAAAAAAATTATATGTAATGGAAAAAAATAATCATACTTATTCATGTACAGTTGAAATAATGTTCCAGCAAGAGTAGCTAGTTATTGTAATTATGCAATAAAATGTATATTTAATAATTTAGAATAGCAATATTACATTCATTTTGAGACATTTTTGTGTCTGCCCCCAGCCATTTCATAAGGTCATCAAAGGGAAATAGAAAGAGCTGTTATCTTTGTTCCATAGGAAAGACAGTATTTGAAAATGCATCAGTGTGTTTTGTTTTTTCAAATAAAGGACTCATCGAACAATGCTTATTCAACTGCTCTCTGAGGCTTGCCCTCTGCCAGCTTATGAGATCTAGTATGAATTAAAAATAAGGAAATGTTATTATTTAAATTCTTTAAGCACACCGCTTTTAAAACACTTAACCAAAACACCAGTAGGCAAAGGGAAATATATAGGTAGAAAAATGCATTGGGCATCAGACTAGCTATGCCTTCCAGGTAGGAGACATCCCATTGAAGATCACAGGCCTTTTTCTACCTATATCTTTGCCTACTGGTGTTTTGGTTACGTTTTTTAAAAGTGGCATTTTTAAAGAATTTAACGAAAAAGTTTCCTTATTTTGTAATTATACAATATTTAACTTGTGTCAAGCACCATGGAAGTAATTTAGCTATTTAGGTGATAGTTTGTGAGATCTGCAGAATAAAGTATGCTCTCCGCATTTCCAGTTAGTTTCAATGAAGTTTAAACAGGTGTTATTTAATATGTCATGATATAATAAGAGAATACACCTCCACACTTTGACCTTCTAGTGGGTGGATACTAGGACAGTAAGTTTTTTATTAAATATTACATTTTTAAATCATTGAATATTAATTATCAATGCCTAATTAAACCATAAACACATGTTGTTCGGTCTCAACTGTGGTCCTTTAAAAGGACCACTGTAGTTCTATATGTAACAAACAGCATTAGCAGCTGTGGAGGCCGATATCACAATTTTTTTTTTAAGGCTGGCTGTTTATCAATCCTATTTGGCTTCAGCACTAACCAATAGTTTGAAGGGGTGTGGCTGAAGCATATATCTTTTTTTTATTGGTCCTTTAACTAAAGCAGGGCTCTTCAAATCCCAGGAGCCACTGATCCCATAGATCTATTGCTGCCTCCTAACTTTTTAGAAATTACACATATTTTTCTATTTATACACTATCTTTTAAAAAATGTTTGACTGTTTCCTAACTAACCTGGCTGGTTGGCTCCAAAGTGTCAAGTCATAAACTAAAGGTTACATTAAAATATAAAGCATTATTTAAAAAAAAAAAAAAAAAATATATATATATATATATATATATATATATATATATATATATATATAATATTTTTTCTTTTTTGTATGTTGATAACTGTAGCGTATTTATTCCAGTCGTCGGGCCCATCCCCTTCTCCAAACATCACAAGCATATATGTGGGAAGTTTTAATGTGTGGGTGGCTTCTATGCCTACAGTCACTACATAAAGGTTGTCTGTGAGCTTTATCTGATCTGTAAATCATAAAACAATGAGAAGCATTTCTTACATTAGAACAGCCCAACCTTTGCACAGGCACTGCAATGTAAATAAAGTAATTAGTCCGGCTCCCAGTGGTAGTCTGAGAAAGGTTATGATGTCACTATTGGCAAAGAAGATGCCCAGAGCAATTTCCACTCTAGGATGGGCAAGAAAAAGTTCTATTCTGCGGAGATCTGACACCGGAAAAATTTAGATTTTTTTTTTATATAAACATGTAGCTAACATAACAAATAAAATATGACTACAATAAGCTAAAATGTATATTAAAATATGCTAGTGTGCTTATAAAAGGGGACTGTAGTGGTAAGAAAGTCATGGCTCTATAAAAATATAGCTTATAAATAGCATTAGGTAAGTCTTTAAACCCAAATATGTCAAGTTTAAATTCAACACTGCTTGCTTCTCTCAATACTCCCATCCCTCAGTGTGTGTTGCTGCGAGAGGAGGCAGGCAGCAAGCTATGAATCTCCATATAGCATTGTCGGAGACACAAATTCATGGTCAGCCACATGGTCATCTGGTGCAGCTTCTAGTGCAGGAGGTGGCACTGCAAGCAGAAACTCTATGTGTTAAATAATAAATGACCTCACTATTATTTATACAAAGTTACTGTATGTCTGGTGTTCGCTGAAGACTGGGTCCTTTCATAAAACTGATGAATCATTATTGTGAATAAGATGCATCTCAATGTCACTATTTTTTTTTTTGCCTTGTACATTATTGGCTATTCTAATAAAAGTTAGAGCATTGTTAATAGTGCAATGTTATTCCATGAACAAGAGCGAAAAATACTTTCCATAAAGTTAAACACAAATTGAAAAAGCTAAAATAAATAAATACTGGTAATCCTCCTCTATTTCTAAACCTTATTAACAGTTTAGGGTAAGCTTTTACTAAACCTTCTCCAAGTTGTCAAAATAGATAATTTCCTAAAATGTTGAAAATAAAGAGTTGAGATTCTGACAAAAAAAGGGACAAAAAAAATCTATTTAAGGGCTAGGTCATATTGCTCTGGATAAAGTTTATCAATATGATCTAGTTCTAAATTTGAAATATTAAAACAACAATTATTCTGAAATAAAAGCTTAAAATGCTTTCTACAAAACAATTTACAATATAGGTCATGCCTAGCAATGAACTGCAGTTACTCACAAACTCAAACACAATATAAACACAATAATATCCTATATCAGATTATATCTGTGTGCGCTTATGGTATGGTGGGTAAAAAGGTAATTGAAATACACTTCAATATTCAGAAAGGAAATAAAAGATCACCTTGATTGCACTTACATGTCTCACACAGAGCTGCTTCCAAAGAACTTCTCAGTAAACAGTATTTTCACTGTTAGTAAGGATTCTGGGTAGTGACATGCAAATGAGGCTCAAAATGTACCACCTTTTTGCCAAAGACCCACTTAACATCCGAATCCATTTAGGACTATGGGCCCTGTTCTCAGGCAGGCTTCAAAACATAGCCATGAATTATGGTACATTGCCAGAATCAGCTAACAGACTGCAGTTTTGGGCCTCATGAGTGTGAGGTTGGTTCTGGCCACTGTGGTGCTTAGAAAGGTAATTGGAATACCTTCCACTGTATAACCAGTAATAAATAAAAAGATAATTCTGAATACATTCAAATGTCTCAAGCAGTATCCCTGTTTTTTTCCATCAAACTCAGCAAACGGCATTCCCACTGTTGCTTACGGTTCTGGATAGAGTCCTGTAAATGAGGTTCAAAACATAGCACCCTTTTTGCTTCTAGACCCACTTAACATGGTAATTCATTTAGAACTATGTGCCCTGCTCTCATGCAGGTTTAATATAGCCATGGATTAGGGTACAGTGCTAGAACCTACTTAAAGACTGCAGTTTCGCCATTATGATGGGGCGCACTACTATGTTGTTGGTTCTGGTGACTGTGAAATGAGGCTGGAGAGATCTTTTTGAGTGCACTAACATGTCTGGTGTTTTGCATGCCCATACCCAGAATCCTTAGCTACAGTGGAAATACTGTTTACTGAAAAGTTCATTGGGAAAAATAGCAGGTTTCTTGAAGGGCCCGTAGACCACCTCAGGCTTGCCTGGGGTTGGGGGGAGCGACCACCTGACCTGGCAGGCCCAGGTAGGGCCGGAGAGGTGGGTAGCTGGGGGAGGTGGAGCATTGTAGCCGTTTGGCGCCAATTTCCTCCAGTCCGCCCCCAGCTAGCCATGGGAGCAGATAACAACAATACTCTAGGGATGAATGGGTGGGTAACGTGTTGTATATGTTGTACTGTAAAAAAAAAAAAAAAGCTGTGGATTAAGTTGTTAATGTCTGAGGTATTCATTGTGGTGGATGTATCATTGAAGTGTATTTTATATGGTATCAAAAGTTTATTTATTTTGTCACAGCGGCGGGTGGTGAGGGGAGTCGTCGGGACAGTGGCAAATGGGGGAGATCCTACCCTACGGTGGTACGGATGTTCCAACACGGTAGGCCCTGGATCAGGCTTCAGGGCGTAGGGTGTACTGTCTCTGTCCAGGCTCCTCCCCTCAGGGTTATGTTTATTTATTTATTTATTGTTATGGTTATTACATCATGTTGTGTTTACCAATAAACGCTGTGACCAGTTATCTCCCAAGAAATGGTCTGTGTCTAATTTTATATTAAATGGGTGATGGGATATAAATTCTTATATGCCATACCAAATGGGCCTTGTTTAGGTCATGGCCTGTGTGAGACATGTACTTGTATTTAGAAGGATCCTTTATTTCCTTATGACAAAGAGCAGATTGCTTTTCCTCCGATTTAGATAGAGCCAGCCACATTTTTTCAGAGCAACACGGCCTAGGCAAAGATGTGAATGTGCAGGTTTTGCTGTGTTGCTATGGAGCAGAAATATGACACGTGGAAACGTGAGACTTACAAGCTACTGGAGTCTTGTGCCTGTATTAAAGATATAACAGTCCTCTCCATTATAGGAGGGCTGTGCACGCAGTGTGAATTTATATGGGGTGGTATGCATAGCAGGCCGCTTCCCATAAAACACATGACCATATTAATGGAAAAACTGGATCAATGGCCTGTGTAAAAGCCTGATAAGTTTAATAGTAATTTAGAATTGCACCTAGTGATGATATATTCAGTGCAATGCACAAGATCAATAAGCCTTATTCGTTTATATGAGAAAGAAATATTATACTTTTATTTTAAGGCTGGTTTATTCTTTAATATGTCCTGTAAATGTACAAGAGTGTTTCCAATGTGTTTACGGAAATAGTACTTGCTGTAATAGATAAACCAATGAAAGCTACCAGTGCTGTATGAGATTTCATCTTTATCCTAAAAGAATAGCACATTTAATGTAAATTTGACACACTTAATGTTGAGAATTATTAGTACTATGAGATAATAGTGTACATATTAAGTTTAAAATGTTTGTGTAATTATATATATATATACATATATATATATAAAGCCTTTTTTGGATCATTATTTTCCTTACGACCACTACAGTAATTTCTAGTTTAATGTTGTTTATTTATAAGAACAGAAATATCAGTAAATGCATGCACCAGTGTACCAAATCATATCAGGTTCAGAGGAAGATTTCATCAGATATTCTGTTATGAATTCTGCGCTATGTCTAAGGCATGGGTCCTAAAAAAATATTTCTTATTTTTAAAAATAAAACTGAAGCAGGATCTTTAGTATAATTAGCGTTACTCCACAGTTGGTATAAAAAAAAAAATTAATATCAACTATTTCAGTACATCTATAAAATGTAGGTGCTCAGTTGAATATTGACCACCAAATGTCTAATTTACTGTCTGTTTAAAGACTGTTAAATAGCCAGTCAGGTCCTTTCTGGAAGAGTGCTTTACAAGTTTTACTGTGTATTGTATTTCCTAGCGACATTTGCCTGTTCATCAATAAGCCTTTTAAACCCTGACACAGAGAGAAAAAGTAAATCTTGTTCATTGCTCCTACAATAATGAACCTTCTGGAATTCAGACAGAAGTAACTGTATCCTTATAATCCTTTCTTGGAGATTTTTTTAAAATAAACTGTTGAACTTATGCAGTATTAAATGTGAAGAAATGGTCAATTGTAGCTCTTTTTATTATATATGCAGAGTTTTACATTATTACAAGGTGCTCTGTTAAAAATGACTAAACAGTAATATAAATATAGTAGTTTTATGAAAAAAGAATCAGTTTTTCTTTACTTTTTATGTATTTGATTGATGGCAAGCAGAATATTATTCACCACAAATAGCAATTCTATATATGAATACGTGACTAACAGTTACAACCAGTAATATTACACCAGGACTCGATAAATAAAGGTCACCAGGTCGCCATGGCGACTAAAATATCAGCCTGACTCCAATATTATGTCTACCTAAATTAGTATGCTTAGGAAGTATGATTTTATTAATTTTTAACAACATAATTGTTTGCTTTGCAAACTTTTTTTGAATTTGCCACTCTAGTGCAGAGCATTGTAGGACAACTATATCTCTTCACAAGAGGTGTAGTAAATTCAAAATGCTTTCTGTGAGTGCTGCCTTGCAGGAACAGATTCTGCTTCGTCCACTAGTCTGCTGACCTATACTATATGAGCTGCAGGGATATAAAATAGACATTCATAGGAATATGCGTTTAAAGAACATATAATTTAGGAGTCAAGCTTTTCATTTAGTCTGCAAAACAATTGCCAGGTATACATTTATAACTATAAAAAAAAAAAAAAAAAAAAAAAAAGATCTGCTGTTCCTAAAACTCTATGATGGACGCCTAACTTTTTAGTTATTATTCATATACAAAAATACCCTGGCTCCTAAAAATGTATGACTGCCTGATGACAACTAGACTAGCTGCCTCCTAAGTTACATATAGCTTTGTGTTACATTATACTGATGTCTTCTTCTGCAAAATAGAATATTGTAAATATGAACTACAGTGTCCCTTTAAAGGACAACTACAGGGTTGTATACGGATTTGGTAATGGATTAAAATATTAAATGGTAGAAAGAGAGGTATAGAGCCAGTCCTCTTTAAACCATGGATTGACATATACTTTAACACAGGAAGCAAATTTACCAATTGTTTCTCGACAATTAATTTGATGTACTTAAAAGACTGACACAGCGTTGTCCAACTTCGTTAGTGCGGGGTACATTTTTATTCGCTAGTGGGGTGATGGACCAAATTCAGATTGGCTAGTTAGCGGGACAGATTTAAATAATAGTTTAAAAATGTATATCTGCATATATAAAACAGCTTATTTCAAACAGAATTTATAAAATTATTAATAATTTGGGAATTTATATATGATATACCAAGATTTAAAAATGTAAGTGTTTTATTTTAACTAAATATTAGTTTTTTGAGGAAATTGCCCTTTAGATTGTAATCGTGCTTTGCGGAAAGCACTATGGAAACTGGATTCTAAACTCAAGACAAGAATCATTGGTATACTTTGTATAAATGAATCGTGAGTAGCAGCAACATATTTTTAAAGGTTATGCCTGGACTGAGACTTTTACTGCTACCTAATTTAAGGCAGTGCATGTCTATGGTTTAAATACCATGTGACACCAACAACCTCAGTCCTATGTTGCATTAGCAATGTCTTTGTAATGGGAGATCAAAGACGTAATTGTAGACCAAGCCATGTACATTCATATAGGATATTTAGAGACATTTACTGATGAGCTGGCCAATACAGAAAAGCAACAGCTTCACTTGTCACGCCACCTCAATTCACCGTAGTGGCATTCAATTATTAAAAATACAATATATCACAGGTAGAAGTAGGACTCCTATATAAAGCAGAAATGTTACTCAAACGAGGGCTGTACACCATACGTAACCAAATGTGGCAACTTAAAGTGGCCTGATGTATGCAACATATTTATTACTGGTCCAACTGGAGAAAACAATTGTAAGTTCACGGTGGTTAGAGAAGTGAACTACAAGTAGAAAAATGCTTTCTGAAAAATAATAAAGATTTTGCAGAAAAAAAGAATTTGAAAGAACAAATAATATTGATATACATAAAAATAATTTCAATATTAAACCCTGGGTATCTGGTGTTTTGCTAATAAAAAAAAAGATTGAATAAATGTGCAACCCAAGCAGTAATTAACCTAATTAGCCTAAATACTCAGCATGGTTCCTGCATGCGTTCAGTCTTGTCAGTTTAATTTGGCTTTACATTACAAACAACATATCCAGAGCCCCAGAGGGTAATACACAATTACTGTCAACAATCAAACATTAGAAAGAGTTATCAATCTAAGCTTGGTGGATGAATCAGAAATGAAAGGTATAACTTTAGGCAAGAAAATGCAAACTGTTTAAATAGTATTCAATTGATAAAGTACTTGTTATTACCGAAGATCTAAAAGTATGCCATGTTTCAAACTTCTGTCTCGTCCCTTGGAGGGAGGCACATGGCTTAATGAACGTTTTTTAAATGGAGTGCTGAATTGTCTTTGACACTTAAGTAACGGAAATACTTTATAGTACACGTTTGAGTACATAATCTCAGACAGCTTCCCATCTCTTTTTAATAGCAGTATAATGCAACTAACACCAGACAATGTATTGACTTACCATCATATGTTATTGAATAATCTGCAGGGCACTGAGAAGATAATCACTAGGTTTAAAAGCTTCCTTTGTGAAAATAATCATATTGCTTACATTTTACTAGCACGCTGAACTAGAGGCAAGATAATGGAGAGAGATAGCACCACAAGGCTGCATTGCAAATTTACACAAATTGACACTTACAGTGACATTATACTTTATATGCTAGAAGAGGAGGAGCATTACCCAAACCAAATACATTAGTATACACCGAGATAATCACAAGACAAAAGAAGCCAGAGTAATAATAATTTGCATTTATGGTTGTTTTTGAGCATTTGGGTGAGAATAAAGTAGGTGTCAAATACTAAAAGTTAAAATGATATGACAAATCTTCCTCCCCACTCCTCACCGCACTGATAGATAAGCACACCCTCTCTTTCTGGAAAACTAACAGCAAGTGCAGAAGCCAGTCAAGATGGAATCTTCTATACACAAAAAAAATCTTCAAAAATGTAAATATTCTTAAAATGATGGCTTTCACAGCTGTATCTGTAATGACTAAATT
This sequence comes from Discoglossus pictus, assembly GCA_027410445.1. Taxonomy (NCBI): domain Eukaryota; kingdom Metazoa; phylum Chordata; class Amphibia; order Anura; family Alytidae; genus Discoglossus; species Discoglossus pictus. Next base: position 215,952,322 of record CM050166.1, on the reverse strand, counting down.
CAAGTTCTCTACTTCTCTGCTGTTCTTATCTACCAAGCAGGCAATGAAAGACAAGCTCTGTAACTTTTACATACACTTAAGTGGTCACTGTTGTCCTATTATTTAAACAAACGTTTGGTTTCTGTTAATCAACTTCATGAGTTGAGAGACTTTGAATGCATATGATGCTCCTATCTGCACAATGCCAGGGTTTTCAATTGGACTAATGAAAGGCTCATTTGTTTGCAACGATATTCCCTCCTGAGAGGGTAGCAGAATCAGCTGAGAGAAGAAAATGGAACTCATCAGTATAGAATAAGTGCATACAAATGTTAAACATGTATCAATTATTTGTTAATTGTTTTGTTATCTCTAAAAACATTTTAATCGTTATCAACATTAGTTATTAAAAAAAAAACATAGAAAATATTTCTGCACATTAATCATTAAATGTTGGTTGCATTTGAATGTGCCGCATATATTTAAAATAACTGTATAATATATTATACAATTAATTTCTAACCAATATTTTAAAACAAACATGAAACATTATGTATTATTCAGAGTTAGAGATAGCTGGCATATCCAGCTACTCCATAGACTTCCTATTAGAGGCGATTTGGGTTTGACACATTATAAGCACTGCCAGGACGTGTTTGTGATAGACTGCGGTTTCTCTCCTTGATGGAGTTTAACCCACAGAACTAACAAGCAAAATATGTCCTATTTCGTGACTGCGTATTTGCAAATTGCATTACCGGCAAGCAGCAGGGAATATTTTCTAGAATGGTTGATAACCACAATACCATTGCTATAGTCTTATTTTTAAAGACATTGACAATGCCACTGCTTTAGGTTATAGATTACCATATTGTAATTGCGCCAACAAAAATAATTACATACCATGATATCTCTTAGATTTTTCTTATATGTTTAAGTATGCGCAAAGAAACCACATACATGTTGTATAAATCTAGCGCCCCCCATATTGTTTTCAAAGACAACAGAAAATCAGTGACTAAATGTAATAAGTTCTACAAAGTAGCCTAACAATTGACAGATGTTTTTTTTTTTCTTATTGAGGAATATTAACTGAACAACATGGCTCCAAATAAAAACGGGTAGGAAACGATAAGCCTGAAAGATGCACAAGAAATTCTGAATTTGTTCCATGAGTATAAGACACACAAATCAATATGGGAAATACAAAACAAGATATGCTAAACATAAAGGGGATTTGAAGATAATTTACAGTGACTTGTGTGGCAAGTTATGTCATTGTTATTCTAATATTGCACACAATTGAAGCTTGGAGGAGCAATCCTGCATGGCAGCTATTATAAACAAGATAAACAGCTTATCAATGTTATAGCCTTGCTGGAAATATTTCATCACACTTACAGTTACTTTATTTGTCTCTTGTGGAAAAAGATAGGCTTATTTAGCATCCTCCACAAATCAAAAGCATGAATTTGTTAGACAGAGCTGTTCTTTTGATTTGATGCATTGATTGTGTCTTAAGTAGAAGAAAAACTACAGATAAAAAAGTTTTTTTTTCTTCTCCCTGTTAAAATTGTGTCATTGTGCAATGCTGGTCTTGTCTATGCACACAATAAAGTGGCTAAAGGACCTCTGTACGGTCTTATCAAAAAAATATTATCCAATATTAAACTTATTTTTAAACACCAACTTCAATCTTCCAGTTGAGCTGCTTTTCTCCACCCCTTATTAAGTCATCAAGGAGTTGATAGGGAAACAGTCCTAAATGATCAGACACACGCTTATGTCTAGACAGAAAAGCATATGGCCTTGAGTAGCTAGAGATCTGGTGAAGTAAATTGGCTTCTCTTGGTAAGGATATAAGCACTTCCTCCAAGTAAGAGTTGCTTCCACTTTTTGATCCCCTTATAAGTAGCGGCGAAAACCACCAAGTGTATGTTTGAAGATAAGTTTACCATTGAATAAGACGTTGAATAAAACATACATTTCTAATTAATTTCCTTTTTATTAGGCCATTACAGTGGTCAAATGTTATCACAATAGCATGAAAAATAATAGGAAATGAAAAAATGAACATCAATGGTTTCTTTCTATATAGAAGACCTAACCATTAGTAAGTTTTGTTTTTTTCATTTAGTTACCAGAAGTACGTCTGTTTGAATAGGGCTTGAAAGAAAATTAAGGCAGTCACTTACATAAGTCCAGATTCCTTACCTCTCCACTTGTGTATCCCGGTTATATTGCTTTAGCACACATAAATTACTCAGTAAATTCATTCTTATTAATTTATATCAAGCTTAAGGATTTTGAAATCTTGGCTTGCTGGAGACCATTGGAGATCTGAGTTGTTCAGTATGTAAATGTCTAACTCTGCTCTAAATATTCATGGTCCTTCTGCATTAGGATTGTCAGAGAGCCTTACAGTATAGTGGTTTCAGAATCTGGTCCTTATGGCCCATCAACAGGTCAGGATTTGATGATAGATTGAGGCTCAATAAAAACCTACCCAGCCACTGCATAGCACATGTGTGTTAGATAAGGAAAAGCGCCATTATTGGCCAAGATTAGGATTCACAGCACTAGGGCTATAAAATGTAAGTTAATGACCTTGGGCCTCATTCTATTAGCGGCCGTAGGCGCCGCGGCGCCGCAAGGACCGGCCGCAAGCTATTCTGCTATTCTATTCCCCTCCGGCCGGGGAATCCGGCAGGCTTGCGGCCGGCGCCTTGCTATCTCTTGCGGCCGCACGCGCCGGAGGAAAGCCTTTGATCTAAAACGGCCGCAAGAGTTTCAGCCGTAAGAAAAGCCCGGTTGCGATTCTATTGCTCCGGGAACCCTGTCTGCAAGGCTAAAAGCGAGCCGCAGCTTACTTGCAGGAAAAAGGTCCCGCTAGCACCAATTAAGCACATAAAAAATAGCTGAAATAAAGCCATCCTGCACTTTGAGAAGACTATAAAGTGATTTTAGGTGTTAGAAAAAATAGCACAAATTTCCCCTATACTCAAATCCGTAAAATATTTTTTTTTAATATATGTCAAATATACATGTAAAAAGTCCATAGAGCTTGGAGCACCTCAGACCCGCCCACGCCGCAGCCGGAAAATAAACAGTTAATGTAAACTCAGGTTTGGGCTGATGTGCAAGCTTGAGAGTGGGTTACTTTTAATCCTCATGTCCCCCAATATGATCCCTAGCATTTACAGAGCTGTACAGTGCAGGCTTGAATTTATTTTTGCGTTTAAAGATTTCAGAGCTTACAGCCGGTTGCAAGATATACGGCCGGCCATAAGAGGAGATCCTTGCGGGGCCGTATAATTGAATTGCGAGTTAACAGAACCCCCGCAAGGAATCGCAGCCTTACTGCCGATTTACGGCCGATAATAGAATGAGGCCCCTTCAGTTTAGCAGATTACGCCACCTGTGCTCAAAATGAAAGATCCTTAAATTCTTGCTTGTCTTTACCTTGCTTATTCAACACTGCTATTCTCAATATATACATCTTGGAATCCTAAAAAATACTTTTAATACACATTTATATTTTTTAAGTCGAATTTATTAAAATTATACCAGGAGTATAAACATTCTGGGAGCCTAAAATGTTTGCTTTTGGGTCCTACATCGATCACATTGAAAATAATTATGCCTGGATCTTTATCTTCATATATTTCTCTCCACATCTGTATTGAACCTATTACTCATTGCTAAAAGCAGCTTAGCTATATCATGCAGGTGTTGTAACTGTATTAAAACAATCTCCCTCAAACTCTGCCTCTAGTTTTAATTTTTCTAGCACCAAACTTTTGTCCTTGAAAAATGATACTAAATTATTCCTGCTGTACAAGAGGTTTAACAGAATAAAACAATCTGCTAACAGTTTGTATATCTTGTTCAGTAACCTGTTCTGTTGAGCAACTATTATTTTATTCAGCAAAATAAAAATGCCATCCCAGTGTAAAAACACACAAAATATCCAGTTAAAGAATCTTTGGAAACTAAATAGGACTGTCCTTGAGCACATGAAATAAAAATGAAAAGCTTTTCTTTCCCGTATGATGCTTCGTATTATGACACCTGAATAGAAATGTCACTAATGTTAAAACTAGGCTTTATTACTTACTAGCGAATTGCCCGTCAAAAAATGACGGCAATGAAATTGTAAGGTAGCTAATGCTGTTTAGTGTGTAATAATGAAATATATAATACATTAATAAATGAATATACTTTACCTATTTGAAAGCATTGTGTGGAAGAGCTGTGAATGTGTTTTGATGTTGCTGCAGCATTAGTGGTGTGGATCTGCTGTGTAAGCGTGCTGAATGTGTGCAGTGTAACACTGTGCGTGCGCGAGACCAAACCGTTAGCGTAGTCGTGTACTTCCGCATTGGCGTAAAATGGCGAGTAATGTGTGGTATACGTCTGTATCGGAATATCCGTAGGTGTTTTGTGGTGTTTTGCGAGTTTCTTGTGGTGTTTTGCGAGTTTAGAGTGCTGTAGCCTCGTTTTCGTTTTGTTCGGCGGCCATTTTTTCTCTCGCTTCGTTTTTTTTTTTAGTCTCTAAACTGTTTTATTTGAAGTAAAATCGAGGTGTAAGTTGTATTTTTGAGGTGCTGGATGCTCCCTCTTGCTGTAGGTAAGTTTTTTATGTATGTGGTGTGTGTATGTATTGTGTTTGACATTTTGTAATGTTCGCGAGTTGCGTCCGAGTGTTGCGAGTCCGTAATGTGTGTGAACGTGTGTCGTATGTTGTTTGCGAGTGTCGTAATGTGTGTGTCGTACTGTTTGGGTTGCGACGTGAAGTTTGCGAGGGTCGCAGTTGCTGGCAAGGAGCGCCTTCGGCGCTCCATGCCAGCAACTGCGGCCCTCGCTTTGCGAGGTCCTCAGGTGCTGGCATGGAGCGCCTACGGCGCTCCATGCCAGCAACTGAGGCCCTCGCTTCGCGAGGGTCCTCAGTTGCTGGCATGGAGCGCCTACGGCGCTCCATGCCAGCAACTGAGACCCTCGGGCAGTGCCCTCGCTTCGCGAGGGCACTGCCCGAGGGTCTCAGTTGCTGGCAAGGAGCGCCTTCGGCGCTCCTTGCAGCAACTGAGACCCTCGGGCAGTGCCCTCGCTTCGCGAGGGCCTCGGCTCGCTGCGCGAGCCGCGGCCCTCGCTACGCGAGGGCCGCGGCTCGCTACGCGAGTCGCGGCCCTCGCTTCGCGAGGGCCGCGGGCTCGCTACGCGAGCCCGCAGCGTTAGCAACAACTCGTACGCTCACAACTATATATGTGATTCCTCATTGCCTTTAATTTCAGGACACTTCATATAATGATATTAACACAAGATTGAAACCTTCTATTGTTCAGATAAACTGCCGCACAATTACTGCATATCTACGAGGAATGGCTTAAATGAGCTATAAAAAGAGTGGGCTCAGTGCATGGCATTTATATGCTTATTACTAAACAAATTGGACAAATGACCTGTACGACACAGGTCAAATCCACTTTTAGGAGGTGGGAAAAAATGACTGATCTTCAGTTGGAAAGATGATTGGAATAATAGGCAGGTTTAATAAAATATCCCTGCTAGCACTTTGTTTTCTCTGTGTTTCTCTCGTTTGCTTCTTTCTACTAAAAATGTTTGGCATTCAAAAAGGAAATCAATTGCCCCAGAACACACCCTCATGTTCTAGCTTTCAGGGAGGGATGGAACAAAGACACAATTGAATCTTCCATACATAAACAGAGTCTGCAAAAATTATTATGCTCAATACTTTAACACACCAGGACAGCTTTATGTCCATGGTCATGCTGACCCACTTGGTATTCATGGCAGAGATACTGGAGTGGGTTGCCAGTTCCGTCTCCAGTAGGACATAGCATGCAGCTCCTGGTATTCCTAGGTGGTCTCCCATCCAGGTACCAACCAGGACCAACCCTGCATGGCTTCATGGTGGTGTGACCTCTTGGTTTCCTGACTTGGAATTGAATCCAGGTTGAATCCTAACCGCTGGATCAGGGATCCCTGTTCATTATTTATGCACCTGCTAATATTCTTACTTTGTTACATATTTCAAACAAGTGCAGCTTTTCTTGAACTAAAATAGAACTTTGATCTTGGGGATCCATACAAAAATTATGCTTTAACGAGTCATGGGACACAAGTGATTTTTTATACAATACAAAGAGCATGTTTTAAACATTACCAAAGCTGTATTTTGCATGGAAAATATTAATGAAAGCCTGCTTAAACTTTATTGAAACTAATTGGAAGTGCTCAGAGCATAAGCACATCTGTAGATTTCATTAATAGACAAGTATGACTCAAATATCTATATTGCTGTTCACTGTCTGTCAGGGAAAACTCCAGATCAGTTAAAGATATATCCAAGTTTCCCTGTTTTTTAACCCTTTTCTAATTTGACACATGCTACTTATATCAGATACACATTGCCGCCACCCTCCCCCCCCCCCCCATATAGACACAGTGTAATTCCCAAAAGAAACACTGCATCTGGGTATGGATTTTAACCCTATACTAACCTTCAAGCCAATAGCAGCACAGTGCAGAGATCTACAGAGCAATATCTGGGCTCCTCCTGCTTCCTTGAGGCGGGAACTACACATTCCATGATTCCTTCCTGCACAAACTGCTATCACAGATAGATACAATGTATTAACTGCCTGTGATTGGCCAAAAAGAAATTATGAATTTTATGCTAATTTTATCAGGGATTTCTAGGGGTGTTACATCTCAAGATCAGCTGCTTGAAAACTCAAGAGATTTAGCAAACTTTGGTATAATAATGTTTAGTTTTTTTTGTCATGCAAAAATGTTCGCATACACTACTAATTATCCTATATCAGATGCATTTATAATCCATGAAACTTAAATATGCCTTTATTTATATGAATAATTTAGTTTTCTGCTTGGAGAGCATCATTTGAAAAAATAAAACAAACACAGTGGTACATCAAAGATGCAACAATGGAACAAATGCTCTCAATGTGCAATTAAGCATCACAGATAGATTCTTTTGTATGCAAAGGAGAATTTGGGGAAGAGTGTAGGACCCCATATTCAATATGCACGATCTGTCCTATTATTCCAAAAAGCTTCAAAAGACAATAAAGAACAAAAGAATGTACACACATTTCTACTGAAAGGCTGCAAGATAAATATATGGTGAGTCCCTCTAACCATAAATGGTTTAAAATTTTAACTGCCATTATTTTATTTTGAGTACTATAAGCAAATGCCAATAATAATGTATTCTATCTTCTTGTGTCTTATCATTCATAATTAACTGAGGTGGAAGGTACTAACCAAGTGCCATCCTTCTAGACTGACGGAAATACATTCTCAGTTTGCATGCAGGAAGTCTTGTGTTGGCAGCCATCCTAGTGGGATAGGACACAAACAGGCTAAACTCAATATGCAGAGGCTGGTATCCAGAGGACCAATTTCACTCTGCCCTGAGTCTTAGACGGGCTATTTCGGTCTTATGATGCGTTTTCCAAACATTGCAAGCTCATATTTTCTATCACACTGTGCAACACAAATAGATTTCCATTAATAAAAATAGCAAAGGTACCCTGTAACCTGAATGAATGTACACAGAGAGAATACATCAGAGGATTACCATTTATACAAAATGTAGGAGCCAGGTAGACAACAAAAGCACAGGCCAAACATTTCTTAGGAGGCAGGGAATAGACTGTATTTATATATATATATATATATATATATATATATATATATATATATATATATATTTGTATGTTAGGAGCAAAAAGTAAGGTTTTATGAGCCATAACTTCATGGCTCCCAGCATGGGTGAAGCCCCGGAGTATGTTACATATAAAAATGTTGTGTCGTTCATGTTTTCCGCCCGCCAGCAATGGCAGCCAGCGGCCACTAGGTACCGCGGCCAAGAATTTCATAAATTTCTTGTTAGTGTAAAGCTTATCATCTGCCACTACTCTAACCTTCCTTAAATGTAACTCCCAACCCCTAAATCTAACCTTCATCCTAACCGTAGGAAATTGGTAAAAATCTCAGCCACTGCTGGTGGGTAAGAAAACTGGTAAGGTCCAAAAGTTTAATTAATATCAACAGCACTATACATAATTACTTAGTCATAATTATGCATAAAAATACTTGTCAGTGCCACGAAGATAATTGAAATATTATTATGACAAATAAGAGAACAGGGAAATACTTGTTACATATAAAAATGTGACATATATATATATATAAATAAATAATGCACACGCATGTAAGACGTTAGGAAAAGGTCTGTAGAGATAGCTCTTGTCCAGGCCTGACTTATCAGTAGCTGTGCAGTACTCAGAATGACTTCCTCAATGCATCTTCAAAAGGAAACCGATAAAATTGTACCAAAAAAAAAAAGTTGAAGTTTTCTATTAACAGGGGTGGACAGAAATATCTAAAAGTTAGGAACCAGAAATATTTTTTTAGGAGCTTGGAAAACAGCCCTTTTGCAAAGTTTCATTGTACTTAAAATATTTAGGAGCCAGAATTACACTTTTTAGGAGCATTGGCTGCCCTATACATTATAGTATACATGTTTGTATTAATCTGGTACCTGGCAGTATTTGGGCTTATTGGAGTTGATAAAATCCAGCAACAAAAATAAAATATCTTGCATTTGCAGCAGCCTCCACTTGATTATTATTATTTACTGTTTTAACCCATTACTGAAAACTTGAATTTAATCATTTATTGAATTGTCAGTCAACAGCTTGAACTGGTCATAAAACCTTTGGTTCTGCAAAGCAGAGAGGGAGCAGTTTGGAGTAGCTGGAAGAGTAACTTTGTGCTAGATTGGTGGGGCACTCTGGGCAGTTCTGAAAGGATGTCATTCTAAACCAAACTAGGTAATATTAAAAAGCTAGTTCAAAGGTTCAGAAGCCAGAAAGTGGGTCCATTTTATATATATATATATATATATATATATATATATATATATATATATATATATATATATATAGTAATAACTCTTAATACATATGGAGTACCAAGAAAATAAGGTCTCCTTGGCAGCAAGGTGGGTGCTATACAGAGGGCTCATCATCTTCTTGATAAGTGGGCCAGCAGCCTACCTTCCATGTTCACACTTTGGGACCCACAATATTTTTAACAGGGTGATACCACCTGTGATGTAATAAATGCTCATTTAGTTTCTCAAGGATTCAAATGGAGTACATTTTTAGTGCAGTTAAGTTCTTAAATAACCTACCTACACCTAGTAACAAGGGTGGAAATTTCCCTGAAGCCTGAGCTATTAAAATGTGTGCTTCCGGCTCCTAAATATTTTTCCAGCTGATGAAGAACTTTTTGGGGGGCTCCTAGTCACATCATGTCTGTTTTTGAAGTGTTAGAATTTTTGTCCAGCCCTGGATAGTAGTAGTATGCTTAAGGTGATAGGCTCTTCTCATTCCTCTATCTTTGAGACTGGTAGTTACAGGCCGTCAACTGGATGAGTGCTTTTGAGCGATCTGGGTCACTTGTGTGAAATCTGCAGACGTTCTTGCTGTACAACCAGGCAGAAGGATAAACTCCACAAAAAATATTCTTCATGAGGAAAGTCAAAAATCTGACAGCTGCAATTCCGCCGCCAACCAACAGATGGCGCTGCCGATTTTCATATAAGCTGCGCCGACAGAAGAGGCCTTGAGCTATGAGAGGCGCTCCCAAGGCCCTGGGGGGCCGAGTGCCTGCGCCGAACATAGCAATGGCCTCGCTGTCAACTCAGCGCTGTCGAGTTGTGCCACGTCGGAGGGGAGAATAGTTCTTTGCCTTACATCAAACATGACGGTGCCTGAAAATTGACAGCGCCCTCTGCCGGATGTCTCCTGCAACTGCAGCTGTCAGTGCTGCCGAAGACATGCGAAGGTGAAGAGGGATAGATCCAAGCAGTGCTTTCATGTAAAAAAAACATTACTGCTTTAAAATGTATATAGGAATCAGAAGTAAAATAGTAGGAACCTGTACAAATAAGGATTCTATCAAACACTTTCTTCTGTCTAGATTCCCAAGTCTAGTCCGCAATGCACAGTGACGTGCAAACCAGCATTTGAGCATATCCCTTCTTGGAACCAATATGATAAAGAGACATGAAAGGTTTCAGGATTTCACTAAGAATATAAATAGACCTATGTATCGATTTATGTGTATGTACTTTACTTTATTTAGAATGCTTAAAAGTTATGTTTTTGTCTAAAATCATACACGTTGTACCTGTTTGGGTCTGCCCTCTAACTCACGCAGCTGATGATTATTCAGCTTGTGAATTGAAGTGTTTCAAATTATCCAATCAGTGACATCTTTCAAGTTGCATGTTGCAGAATGTTGCCACCGATTGGTTATTATGAGACAGGGCAACACCTGTCTTCTAGAAATACATGGTCTTCATGAGCTGCAGAGGGAAGAAATCAGTTAGGAACTACTTGCATAAACAATTCTTAATAAAATAAAGTAAATAGACACATAGGTATTTTATATTCCTGGTGAAATCCAGAAACCTTCCATGGCCTTTAATTAATAAGTAAACATTTAGGAGCAAGCCAGACTTCTGATGAGCTAGACAGACTTTCTTAGGAGTCAGGGAATAGAAAAAAAATTACTTGAAAAGTTAGGAGCCATAAGTAAAATGCTAGGAGACCTTACTCTCTAGCTCTCAGGATTTACCAAGTATGCTGTACTTTTAAATGATTACTCATGTTAATTAAAAATATCTAAAAACTTCCTGTTGGTTACTCGTGAGGATTTGCAAAGACATTTCACAATTTTCTTACATGCTAATTTAAATGCTAATTCACCCGATATTCCCCAAAGTTAATTCTGATTCTCCAATGATTGCACAGTTTACAGTAACTGGAATGTGATTTTCTGTGCTGTAATTCTCAAGATATGTGCATTCTACCTGAAAATGTACAATATTACTTTGGAATATTGAATTTCATGATTAATTTTATAGTTCATATGGGATAATATGGGCTGGAAGTTGTCATTTGTCATTTATTATACAGTGATTAAGAATAAGTTAGATGTTTTGCACACAAAAAACTTCCAAATCAACAGATACAAACTACCACTTATATTTATTCGATTTATTACTTCATAAAATGAACAATACCTTACATTAAAAAAAATATGTATAGCATATTTTAAAATATTGTAACAAAGGGGTATATTTGCTAAACTATTGAAGGGGTTGTGCCGGTGTGAAAAAAAAAAAATTGGTTTTATGTTGCCCTAGGCCGCTTCATGTCCAGCTTTTACTTCTTTTCCCTTGCCATATCTCAATCATAAAATTGCCACATACCTAGATCGAAAATCTTAAGTGCATGTGTGTGTTTATCTATATATACAGTGTCAGATACTTACAGAGGGATAGGTTGCTGCACACACCACTGCCATAGATGGTAATTTGATTTTAAGAATTTCTTACAGACTTAACGATTAATAAGGATAGGAAAGCAACAAGAAAATGCACCTTCTCTAATGTATCAACAGCATAAAAAAATAAACATGTCAGAATGTTTACAAATTTTCCTTATTGAAAACGGTATCAGAAAGGGTTAATTTTTTTTTCTCTCCAAAGGGTAACATATGAAGCACTAGCGGCTGGATGTTACCCCTAAAGTAAAATATGTTGCTAATTACTACCCTAGACCCACAATAACGTATTCTCTCTGGAGAGGTCATGGTTAATTTAAATGTCTTTTAATTTGTTAACTACTACAACATTTCTTGACTTTAGAACACTCAATTTTCATGTAAAACTTTGTATACATGTATAACACACATTTATATATATATATATATATATATATATATATATATATATATATAGTACATTTGTGTACACATTTAAATGTATAAACTAAGTTAAAAAAAACGATTCCAGCTCAGAATTCCGAGAAACACAGTTATACAGTTATTACACTGCATTCTGGAAAACTGAGCTGGGACATGCAAATGTGCACATACTGTTTATATATAGTTATTCAGTTGTGTCTGACTCTCCCTGACCCTATGGACAGCAGCATGCCAGGCAAATCTTGTGTCTGGGTGTGCAAATCCAAATGGTTTTCATAGAAAAAAATACTGGAGTGGGTTGCCAGTTCCTTCTCCGATTTCTTTGACTTCTCTGCTATGACCTGCCCATCTTGGGAGAACCTACATGGCATAACTCACAGCCTCATTGACGTACAGAAGCCCCTTCACAATGACAAGGTAGCGACCCAGAAGGGGATATATATATATATATATATATATATATATATATATATATATATATATATATATATATAGACCCATATCTCTTATCGATAAATTGTCAGACAGACTATGTGAATATATGTTCTCTTTAAATGCTGGATTTACAATTAGAGCATTCTATGTTCCTTTAATGTAGCCTCAGGATTGGTGATCGCGTCCCTGAATAATTTTAAATGTTGCTGCCTTTAGCTAAGTGTTTTATAAAATATAGTGCAGATTCCAAAACTATAACACATTCAACTGCTGCAAAATGCTTCAATGCACAGCTCCACCAGCACCACGGCAATAAAATAGCACTGCAGTACACCACAAGACAAGTTTTATTTACAGACTATGTACATGTCAGCAACAACTCAAGAATGGTTCAGCCTTCTATTTATTTATAAGCTTGGAAACTCAAACGCGCACATAACTGCAAAAATTCCCTTGCAGAAAGGCTTCAGAATCATAAAGCATATTTACTGCAGGTAGTGAAATGGTAACCTATGCTAAAATAACGTGCTTAAAACTGAAGATGCAGTACTGTGTGTCGGCATATTTTACTTCTGATAACCTGACACTCATAATGGTTGAAGACAAGCATTTGCAAATGAAGTCTGGTGCAGAAGTGGTTTGCTAATGTTAACACATCCACTGCTGCACAGCAATGTGTTAAAGAGCCAGTGCAAGGAGAGGTCCCAACAATCACCCAACACATCTCGGCATAATCAAATTTTGAAACACAGCCAGCTATAAAGAGCATGTAACAAGCCTCAGCCGTGCCAACTTCCTCAGTATGGGGGGGCCAGAATAATATGGTTAGGTCTGGAATTCTAGACTGCTTTGCAAAAGAGGGAGAGACGGATTACGTAGCATGACTTAAAATGGTTTCATCAGCGTGTTAACAATTCTTGATACAACATTAGAACAGAGTTTGAATTATTAAAAAAAAAAAAAATCAAAAGATTAATACAGGTTGGCGTGAAAATCATTTGACATTCATAAACTAAATTAGCAGCAGCCCATGCCTCAGGGTAAACTTTTTCACTTTCTTTGTACTTCTGACAGCTGTGGCGTTTGTACAAGTTGGAATTGGTAGATTATGTCTATTTAGGAGCCCAAAACAGAAATTCATAGGAGTGATGCAGAATTATCGGGTTATTTCTAGAGAAGGGTAGGTGTGTGGCATTCTATGAATCATTTTAATAACCCAATATGCTGGTTAAAGAACAACTAAAAGTATTTATAGACAACACAGGAACTAGATTTATTAAAAATATATATTTTAAAGATCATCTAAATAACATCTAGGGGAAAAACACTACTGAACTTAACTGCAACTGAATATATTTGCCTCTTATTTGCTCTAATGTTTTGGTCTGCCTTGTCACCTTGCTGGGGGATGTGTAAAATGCTTATCACACATCATATTTATTCTACCTTTAAAACCTTAATATTAATGTGCCACTGAAGTGTCTATGTTGAACTTGATAATGGGCAAAATGCTTTTTGATAAAATTAGTTTAAATTTTAAGAAAATACAGCTTTTAAACTCTTGTATTGAATTTTAGTAGTCGTTTTCTTTTGTTCCCATCACCTATAGGGCCCTTGAGTTTAAATATTATCTCTTCAGTTATGTTCAAAGACTGCCACTATGAATAGACAAATGACAATGGTGCTTAAGGACCAGTGTAATGCATTTAAAACTGAAGCTCATAAGTTTGACTTTAGGGTAGAGACTATTAAAAACAGTGTGTAGCTTGAAAAAAATAAAAGTTTTTTCTTGCTTTTTAAATTGCATGTTTTTCCCCACCTCCCTGTGCCTTATCAGGGGACGTGGTCAGTTCTGCCTGGAAATATCATGAAGCTTGGAAACTAGCCAGGCTATGATGTCATTAGCCGAACCCTGCTGCCGGCAGAGGTATTCAAGATAAAATCCCCTTGTGGCTGCCCCATGGGTCCTATCCAGTGATATCATGACTATACACATTATCATAGTCCTAGCATGCTCAGTCTGAACCAGAAACTAGAATGGTTAGACTTTTTTTTTTTTTTAGTTGGGTGCCAGACAGACAGAGCTGGCCACACCCCTGATAGACACAGGTAGGTGCAGAGAAGCAGCTCTGTTTAAGGAGAAAAACTGAAAATGTCAGAACATGAACTTTACTTGTAAATGCTCTACAGTGGTCCTTCAATGCAGGTGCAGGCCCCAGTAGGATATCCACTACTAGCAGGCTACAGATAGTCCAGGATGGAAGCCCCATAACACAAGCAGAGTTTGTTAATTAAAAAAAAAAAATTCTCTTGAAGTGCTTTTATGCTCATTACATTAGCTTATTGCATACATCACAATTGAAAAGTTTTGACAATCTATGTTAAAGAGCTTAAAGGTTTCCATTTTAAATGTAGCACTTTCCACTAATTACTAAAATATGACTACAACAATTTTTCAGGCACCTATAAGGCTTTAAACTATATATGCATCTATCTAGTTCAACACCTCTAGGAAATAATAGCAAACAATCAGGATATGCAGGAGCAAGGCAAATGCATTTGTATACAATAAAATGAGCATTATGTTAAATGTACTAGTTTACATGTTTTCATACAAAATTGTATACATTGTATACATTTATTATTAAATTTGTTTCATGATATGCTTCTAATAAAAGTTTTTCATTGCAGGATGAGGCACACTTATGGCCAGTAGACCTTACTTTGGGAACATCTGAATAATATAATTAACTGCAATTGCAATTATTCCACAATTTTTTGTATGCGATCTCTATCTGTATTCAAAGAATATCAAAGAAGTGTTACTTTCACTCGTATTGTATCATCTGTCTCCACTATTCTCTGAACCTTATTACAGTCCAATGTCAAAGTCTATCACAGATAGATAGTAAAGTGATATTTTAATAAAAATGCTATTTGAAAAGAAATCTTCTCCATAACTCATTATGATGAGGTGCTCAGAAAGAAAAATGAAAAATGAGAATAAAGCCGTAAAAAAATTATAGATGGGTTTTGGATTAAGTGTGCAGGTCCACCACATTATGCAGTGGGCAGTAAAACCTGTGATTAAAGGTAAAAATTTACTACAAGGCTATATTGATGTACCAATACAGTAGATCCGCCATGTCGGCTTATACTCAGATCAAATGCCTGAACTCTAGATGATTACATTTTAAACAAAAGGTTACAAGCATTTGCCCACAAGCGTCTCCTGGTAGTTCTGTTCTATGTAATAAATAGCCACATTTCTTGTGTCAGTAGCTTGGAGTTATAACTCACATTATTATAGGATTCTAGCAAGCAGAGACACATGTATTCCTTGTTCTGGATATCTTTAGTATTTCTATCCTTTTCTGTCATAGAGGTGTGGAAAGGTATGAAAGTGGTTTACCACAGTGGTCAGAGTTTTATAACCAAAGAGAGCTGTATACTAGCACCCCTGGTAATACTTAAATTGAGTCAAAATGTGGAAAAATAAAACACTGTACAAATGTACTAAACCTTGTTCATATTTTTTTTTCCATTAATGATAATCATCTCCATTGACTTCAATGGAAACGATATGAGAAGTTGTCTTCTTAAAGGAATATCTTAGTTTCCTGGAGTATGAATGCATCTGATGAAAATTAGTATGAAAAATATTTTTGCATGAAAAAATACCAAAAGAAATATTATCAAACTCACTGTGTGTTTGCAAGCAGTTGCTTTTGTAAGTTAACACCCCTGGGTATCTCTGCTAAAATTAGCATAAAATTCAGGATTCGTTTTGGACAGTCACATGCAGTGAATACATCTTAATACAATGTAACAATCAGTGATGGCAGTTTGTACAGGAAGGAATCATGGGATGTAGTCCCCTTGCAGAAGGAAGCGGGAGGATCCAGACACTGCTTTGCAGATCTCTGCATTGTTGCAGGCTTGAAGGTTAGTAAAGCGTTCAAGTCCATACCCAAAGAAAACAAGTACATCTGTATATGCATAGAATGACTCAATGTAATGTGTGTGTCTGATATAAGCAGCATGTATTAGATTAGAAACTCAGTAGCATCATGAACGATAAAGCTTAGCACATCTGTAGCATTTGTAACACTATTATTAATTGTCTTATTTTGTCTGGAATGCCTGTTTTTACAATATTTAATTTTGGCAGGTCCTTTATGTACCCAGCACATATATCTTTAGCATGACTAGTCTTCTTCAACTTCTGAAACACTGGTCAAATATGAGAAGCCAAGTTTATACAACATGTTTGGTAAAGAACATTGAAAAAAAAATTTCTTTGTAGCATCTGAAAAAGAGTATTTGATAATATACCATTGTGTGTTTTTCTTTTTTTTGAATAAAAAAACTCTCAAAGTAGAACAAAATGTAGTCAAATGTTTAACTGATCTGGGGACTTGGCTCTGTCAGCCAATGAGCAGTAGTATGGATGTGTGACTCATACTTGTCTTCCAATTAAATCTACAGACGTATGTATGCTCTCTGCATTTCCTGTTAGCTTCAATTAAGATTTTACTTAACATTTTTTATTGCAAACACAACATTGGTAATATTTAAAGCATG